>CM021104.1:579476785-579508247 GCA_007115665.2 Sequoiadendron giganteum
ATACTTTAATACCTCAACCCCTATACCCATTGAATCCCTCAAATCTCAACCCTTAAACCCTAATCCCTCAACTCCTATAACCTATACCCTATAACCTATTAGTCCCTCATCCCTAAAACCTAATCCCTAAACCCGTAAACCCTAACCCATAAACCCTCTACCCTCTACTGCCAATCCTCTACCCTCTACCATCAATCCTAATCCCCCAACCCTTAAACCCACTTAGTAAACTCTCTACCCTAATACCTCAACCCTCTTGACCCTTAAACCCTCAACCCTTACACCCTTAACACTCAACCCTAAACCCTCAATCCTCAACCCTAACCCCTTAAACCATAAACTGTTAAACCCTTTACCCTCTACCCTCTACCCTCTAACCTCTACCATCAACCCAATACTCTCCACCCTAAATCCTAATCCCTCAACCCTTAAACTCTCAACCCCTATAACCTCTACCCTATATATTGGACCCTCAACCCTAATCCCTTGACCCTATACCTTAAATCCTCAATCTTCAATCTTCAACCCTTAAACCCTCTACCCTCTACCCTTTACCCTATACATTAAACATTGAACCCTCAATTCTCAACCCTCAACCCTTAATTCCTCAACCCTCAATCCTTAAACCCTAAACCCTCTACCCCTTACATTGGACCCTGAACCTAATCCTTCAACCATATTCCCTCAAACCTATACCCTAAACCCTCTACCCTCAACCAAGTAAACCCTTAACCCTAAACCCTTAACCCCAAACCCTTCAACCCTAAATGCTTAAACCTTAAACCTTCTACCCTATACCCTCAGCCAAATACCGTCTACCATCAAACCTATTCCATCAATCCTCAAACCTTAAATCCTAATACCCTACAAACCATCAACCCTATAGGTCCTCCACCCTAATCCCTCAATCCCATACCCTCAACCCCTATCACTTTCTCTCTATATATACATCTCACCTCTCCCTCCTTCCCTCCATCCCACCCTCTCTAATTGTCTCTATCTACCATCTCCCTCTTTCTATGTACCTCTCGTTCAATCAATCCCTACCACCCTCTCTCACTCCCTCTATCCATCTCTCTTTATGTCCCTCCCACTCCATCCCACTCTCTCCCACTACCTCTCTCTCTCTCTCTCATGTATCTTCCTCCCACCCCCTCTCTCTCTAGGGTCTCTCCCTCTTGCAACCTACCTAGGTAAATATCTCTTTGTCTCTCTCCCCTCTCTCTATCTATCCCTCCAACCCTACCTACATAATTCCCTCTCACTCCACCCCCCTCTTTCTCTACCTCTATCAGGTCACTCCCTCACACACCCTCTCCCTCTCTCATGTCTCTCACTCCACTCCCTCTCTCTCCCACTCCCTATCACTACCTATCTCTCAAGTCTCTCCCTCTCACCCCCCTCACACTCTCAAGTCTCTCCCTTTCTCACCCTACCTACATAACCCTCTCTTTCTCTTTGTCTCTCTCTCTCTCTCCCTCTCCCTCAATTCTCTCTCTCCCACCTCCCTTTCTCTCTCCCTCTCCCTCAATTCTCTCTCTCTAACCCCCCATCTCTCTCTCTCCCTCCCACCCTACCTAGCTAAGTCCCCCTCAATCCAACCCCTTCTCTCCCACTCCCTCTCTCTTAAACTCTCACTTTGACCCCCTCTCTATCTCTCTAGACTCTCTCTAAATTCTCCCTTTGTCTAAAGACATATATAAATGCATACATACAAGCATAATGCATATGTACATATAATCTTACATCCATACAAGCATACATACATACATGTACATAAAAATATATCAGCATACATTAATATATTAGCATTTAACATAAAGTAAGACATAACACGCTCGCGTTATGTGCTAGTAGACATGTTCCCCATAGAAGCAAAAACCATGTCAAAAGTGAGATATAATGCGCTAAAGAAAAAAAGAAAACCTAAAGCAAATAGTGACAAAGATGTTTTAGACTCAGCTTGCGGTTTTTTAAAAAAATTTCTATTGACAGGCAAATGCGATTCACCTAACAATTGTGGTTTTTCGTCTAACAGATGCAATTTTTCTGATAGATGTGATTTTTCAACTGACATATGCAATTTAATAGGACACATGCGGTTTTTGAACTGGCAGATGTGGTTTGAATGCACACATGCAACTCAAAATGTAACAGTTATGACTCGTTATATGCAGGCTATGTAAAATGACTATTTTGACAACTAGATGCGGTGTTTCCCCTATCAGATGCGACTCACTATGACAAATGCGACTCTATTTTCTGACAATTTAAATTTTTCCCAAAATTTGTTTGACTGACTTTGTTCGTTTGATCAAGATTTTGACGAATACAGCAAAGAACAAACACAACAATCAATGTATCTTCCATTTTTGCGATGTAAGGACTGTTAAGACTCGAAAACATGTACAACCTAGGATTTTAGGACAGTATTTGCTAAATTCTTACTTGGATTTCTCTAGCTACGCACATTCAAGGCGGATGACTAGTAGCTTGACCCCATTGGCTCCCCTCCATGACACTCACTTATACGGGGCAGCCAAGCTACTATACCCGTGAAACTCCCATGGCATACATGTCACCTCAACACAAGAACTGTAAATTTGTAAGATGACTTCACAGGTTATACACCTGCTGCGCCAACAAATAGATAGGGTTTTTGTAACTCTACAACAATGTGTTTAATAAGGGCATTCCATTTGTGGGACACTATCCAACATCGGCGAGAGTCCATTTCTATCCATCTCATCAGAATAGTGTGCGTTATTCTTGGGGTTTCCCCAAGAATCCACTTTTATATACCGGCTAGAAGCCGCTTGGCTTTAGCGTGCTATCGGTTTGAGTCGTCTTGGGGTGAGTACTTTTTCCCACCAAGATAGGCCCAAGTTCTAGAGTTAGCAAACATTTCTCTCACACCCAGGATCGCATGACTATGCAAGGGGAGAGGATACTTCGGTGTGCTGAATCGTAAGGGTTACAGATACGTGCAAAGCATTAAACAAAGAAGACAATGGTTCATTTTAATCCAAACGACAATTTTCTATCTATTAAATAGAAAATTCATTTTAATACCACATGACGATTATCTATCTACCAAACAAAAGCTTTGTTAAATAAATAAATCAACACAAAGGCATTAGGTCCTGCATGTAAATTTATCAGTAGTTCATTGTTCTTCAGCTTTCATCCTACAGAAAATTGTGTTTGGTTTTAATTGTCTTCAAAGCTTCATCCTGCAAACACTATGTTATTCCTTTAGACTTTATTTAGCTCCAAGTTGTATTTTTCCACTTGATCCAATGTGTGCTTTGAAGTGTTTTTTTTTTTCTGCACATGCACAAACTGAACAAAGCCAAAACCCTAATAGCTAGTCAAGACAAATCTGATCTTTGAAAATATTTTTGATAGTAAAAATAAAACTACAAAGAATAGACCCATTATTAAATTTCAAGAGCTTTCCAAAAATGTAAATAAATCTGAAAGATTGTCCTTTTTGCACCTGAAATTAATTTTTTATGAAAAAATCATAAAAAAATTATTAAAAATTTAAAACAGATCCAAAAAATCTGATTTTTTCACATCGGGTTCACCAAATGTAACATTAGAATAAATCTGTTGATAAGATCTGCAACTAGAACAAACAATTGTTAATCCTAATCTAAAATCAAACAATAAAGAACGAATATGAAAACATGATAAAAACTAAACAAACTGAATTGATCTCACCAAATATGCATTCATTCCTTCGAATTATCTCCATTGCTCTTCTCCATTTTGCCTTCTTAGTATTCTTGCCCTTAGATTTCTATGTTTGAATGCAAGTATAGCTGTGTCGAGTGTCTAAGCAAAATATCGAAGAATAGTTTCTCTTCTCAAAAGTGTATGATTTCGGGAGAGGAGGAATAATGATTATTACAAGCCATTTTATAGATTGTGTGTTTTCGAACGATCAGCTTAGATTGAAAGAGAGATCGACGAACGAGATTGATGAATGTCATGCGATGTGAGTTCTGTCTCAGATAGAACGTGAGTTAGAACATGAGTCAGGAAAGACTAAAAATAGAACAAGATCTTAATCTTCAGTTAAGAATCTTCAAAAATAGAAGAAATAGACTTTGAATGTCAAAGACAAAGTTAGAAGTTGAAGAATAATGCATTCAAATGTAAACTTGAGTTAATTAATTAAATAAAGATATTTAATTAATAAATGCATACATGCATATGAGTTAAAACTAGTTAATCGACTAGTTGTGACAGAGAGTCTTCTTGCAGAGATAAACTGGTGTTGAATTCAGAGATAACTAGAGAGCTAAAAATAGCTCTCAAGTCAGAAAGTGAGTGAATGATTAGATAACTGATTGATAGAGGAATGTGACATAAATGAATTAAATATGAATTAAATGTTAATTTAATTCAACATTCGAAAATAAAAGATTTAATTAAATAAATAAAGATAATTTATTTAATTTGACTGTTGAAAAGGATAATATAAATAATTAAATAATAAATATTTAATATAGATAAAGGGGGTTAAATGAATAATTAAATAGAGATATTTAATTATAGTTGGAAAAGTATGATAAAGGGGTAATTAAATAATTAATTATTTAATTGATAGATAAAGGGGGAAGAATTAATTAGCTCACAACATAATTAAATAAATATGATTTATTTAATTAACCAAGTTGAATAAAGATTAATAATGAATTAATGAATTAATTAAAAAGGGGTATTTAAATAATAGAAGAAATATGTGTTAGAAAGGTAATTAAATAATAAACATTATTTAATCATGACCATGGATAATAGAAAATTATGTCAAAAGTGGTGTTTGTATACCTAGACCAATTTTCGGTGTCTACAATTAGCATTTAACATAAAGTAAGACATAACATGCTCACATTATTTGCTAGTAGACATGTTCCCCGCAGAAGCAAAAACTATGTCAAAAGTGAGATATAACGCGCTAGCATTATATCTTGCTTTGGGAATTACTGAACTTTAAGCTTAGTATTTGCCTTGGAATACCAACCAAAGGCTTGGAGGGAATTCCCAATGACCAAAGACGTGTTTTTAAAAATTCCACCATATTTCTCATAATCAAGTTCGTGCTCACCGTCAGGATTGCATGTGGTTCAATATCGAAAAAATCAAGCACATGGGTAATGTTGAATTATCTCTTAGGTATCCAACGATGTAATTTTTTTCACTTTCTGAAAGTGTTAAGTCTTTCATCCATAATTTATTTTATGTGTATGTCTTTTTTTTGCCAAAAAGAAGTGTTTGGTATTTTTTTCATTATAAATTAACCGTTCATCAATTTTTCAAAATAAATTACATTTTTAGAAACTAGACTCCATTCTACAAAATTTAAAAATTAAAAAGAAACAGATCAATTAGTTTCCAAAATTTGTAGGGGTAGCACGGCCAAAATTCTATTTTTAGGATATGTCCGCTTCGCAAATTAGTAAAAAATCAAATATTCATTAAAATATTATCAGAAAAATTGTACATCAACTACATACTGTTAGCTAACTTCTGACCGTTGTGATTTTTAAAATACTAAGAAAAAGCTCACCATACGAGGGTCGTACAAGAGTTGCTATGTTATGTTTTTCTGACAAAAACAACACCAATTTGTGTACATCCCTCGTTTGAACCCCTTAGTGTCAATCATTTTCAAAGTAAATTAGTAGTTTAGAAAGTAGACTCAGAGCACTTGAATCTTTCTTTTTGTTCCATCTCAAAATTTTGAGTCTAAGTATCCTCAATTTCACGTCCAAGGTTAGTATTTCTTGATTTTAGAAAAAAGTTGTCCACTTAAGTCCCCTTTTTGGGATACATCTTGGTGCACTTACCTATCTATTGTTCTTGGCTTTTTTGTTGACAATTTTAGTTGGAGATTCCAGAATTGTAATTGCTTCCTCTAGTTTCTCACCTTTCCTTAGTATCTCCACCATCTTCTCCAATCTGCATTCGATTAGATCCTTCACCTTCCAAAAAGTATCCACTAGTGTGTTCTTGGTGAATTGAACTTTGGTGTGTTTAGAATGTAGCTCTCGAATAATTTTCTTGATGGTTCCATCGTGATCCTGAAACATGTGAAAGCTTTTTCCAATGCCATTCAACTCTGTTTCAATCTGCTTCAATTTCTCTTTGTATTTACCAACAACATGAGGCCAACAGATGCAATAGTTGTACATGTTATTAAATGAATTTATGCATTGCCTCAACTCATTCATTTTCTTCTCCACTTTGGTAAGTGATAGCCTAAACTACCCCTTCAAATGAGAGATAAATTCACCTTCTTCTTTGTCTTTATCCTGAAAGTTCATTTTTTCTTTATTGCATTCAATCATTTCTTCAGGTAGAATGTTCTACAAACATTCCAATTTGATCTTGCAGTGCTTAACATGAGAAATTAGTACACTTAGAATCATATCTTGATCATATGATGGTTTAACAGAACATAACTTAGCGATTTTATACATTATGCCCTCTTCTTGATTAAGCTATTGTAGCTTCTCATTTGTCACTTCATCTTCTTTCTCATTAGCTTTTTCTAGTTCTGATTCATTTCCCTGTGGATCATGAGTTTCTTCATCATATTCTTCATTTGGGATATCCACAATTTCCTTTTCTTTTCCTTTCCTTCAATTCTGGGAATCTTGCATTTCAGAGGGTTGTATTCAACAGTTTCTTTTTCTCTTTTTTTATTTTTCTCTATGCCAGTAGAAGAGGAAACAACTTCATTTTTTCTTATCGGAAGGGAAATACCGACTGAGCCACACTTTTCAAGCACATTCTTAATGAAATCTTAAAATTCTTGATCCCAATTAGCCAAGCTCCTAGAATATGAGTATATTTGTTTGCATATCGGTTTGTTTTCTTTCCACACCACATTGTCGATCTTTGGAAAATAATTCAGGAAATACATTACTAAAAATATAATCAGAGTACTAAACTTGAAAGTGTAGGCTATCTATTTTTCTAGTTGCACATTATCCATTATATGATCTTTTATAGATCTGCACAAGTCAAATTCCTAACCTTAATTATAATCTTGTGAGAAATGTAGGCTACTCCAGTCGAGGTTGCTCATTCTCAAGTTTCTGAAAAATACTTTATATGAAATTCCATGTGCAATTCACTTTGTAACAAAATTCTTGATTCTCACAATTATTAGTGACCTTTGATCTTAGATTATTCTTGCTAGGGTTTCAACTTCTTTGTTTTGGATGGATTTCTTCCTTGGTATATCTCTGACTTTGCATAATCGAGTAAAAATATCAATTACTTCCTTTTAAATGATGTAGGTTTTGTCCAAAGTTAAAGTATCATCATGCAATTTGCTCAAGAAGAATTTAATGAATTCTACGTTCTCAAAGTATGGAAACTCATTCCAAATATCCAAATTCCAATGTTTGGCTTCTCTCAATTACTTTAATTCATTGGGCAACAATAGATTTCTCATGGACCTAATCTTTCCACTGTTGTATTCGTTCAAAATGATTGACCCTTTGATTTGTTCCAATTTATTTTTGCACTTAGGTTTAACAACCACACACCAAATTATATGAAAATTTCAAAACCAAATGAAATACCTCATAGATTTTGAGAATTGTCAACAAATCAATTTCACTGCCTCAAAATTCTTCTACTGAGTTCTCTCCTTCTTCTCTTCTTCAATGAAAAGTGATAAATGATGGTTCCAACTTGACTTTTATAGCTCACACACTTGTAATAAATGTATTTTCCCTAAGTTTTCTGGGTGCTTTATTTTCTTAGACAACGATAGAAAAATTCTTCTCTGGATCTATTAATTCTCTAAATTTTCTTTCGAAAGTTCTCCAAAACCTCTAGATATCATTGATACACATTTTTGACCATTCTTCTCATTCAGGTACCATCTATGGACAAGGGATGAAATATTTTCTTGAAAGACTCCCTCTAGGCCAGTGGCCTAAAATAAATTTTTGGAAGGATTTTCGGAAGCAGGTTTCAATGCAGAATCATTTCTAACATCAGACTCATTCTTCCTTACCCATTTCTTCTTTATCTCATCTCTTATCTCATATTTTGTCACTATTCCTTTTCCTTTGTCATCTTCTTATATATTTTTGCCTTTGTATACCAGACCTCTCCTATCCACATTTTTGTTTCTGTAGAATCTTGCAATGTGACCATATTTATTAAAATTGTAGCACATAGTACTTCCTTGTCCAGACCAATCATTCCATTGATTTCTTCTTGATCTGCATTGATTAGTAATATGTCCAAATCCTACACATGTGTAACACTCAATATTCTTTCTATTGAGAGAGTAGTTTGACATATTTTTTTCATTTGATTGATTTATGACCAAAATTTTTGTATTTGAAACACTGACCAGAAAATGATGAATCTCTTGATTTCATATTACTTCTACAATGAGTATCCATAGGGCCGAATTTATTGCAAGTAAAATAGTATCCATTAAATTTTTAAGCATTAGGTTGTCTTACTGGATACCTTCCACCTTTGTTCATCTTGTTTCCTTGTCTGAAATTCATTTGTCTGAGTCTGGAACTTTCTCCTTTTTCATATCCAAGACCTCTCTTATCATTTACACTCTTCTATCCTTGAGTCAACTCATTAAGCTTCAATGAACTGATCTTAAACTTCTCCTTGTATTCATTTGTAGTAGTAAGTTCATTTTTGAGAATAACAATCTTTTTACCAAGTTCTTCTTCATTGTTTTTAGATCGTTGCAGTTCTCTTTCCAACTAAGTGAATTATTCATTTATTCTTCTATGTTCATAAAATTTGTCCTTTAAGGACCGAGCAAGATTCTCCTCATTCTTCTCCTTTTCTTCAATCTCTTTAGTCAACTTCATCATAATAGATTCCATTTCATGTTTTAGGGTAGCATTATCTCTGGCTAGCTTTTCACATTCTACAGTTATTTAGTCCAAAGTTTAATTCAGGTGATAATCATCCATATTTTCACTCTCTTGTTGTATTTGGTCATAGAGATATTTTATCTTCTGCCTAGATTTAACAGTCTAACCCTTCAATGTCTGAATGAATTTCTTAGCATCCCTAAGATTTTATTTCAATTCTTGGACATCTGATTTAGACTGATCAAGGTCATCAAGTTCCACCAAAATTTGTTTCTAAAGACTACTAGAGTCCATCACATTACAAGATCAACCTCAAGCTGCTAAACTTCTTTCATGGAACCGGAAGATTTGATACCAATTGTTGGACTCAAAGGAACATTGAGAGGGGGGGTGAATTAGTGTTCAATAAATCTTAACTTTATTAATCTGATATGAAAACCATTTGAACATTCAACCAAAAAAAAGATACCAAAAATTAAGGAGATCATCCACAACACCATAAAACAAGTATTTTTGCATGGAAACCCTATTAAGGGAAAAACCACGGTGGAGGTTAATCCATAATTTGAGTACTCAAATAAAAGTTTTACAAAAGAGAATGCACTTTCATTTAGGCACACTGCCTAGAGCTCATTGCTCAAAAGGGTAGGCTCATTTCCTTACAAAATTTTAGATTAAAACCATCTGAAGGATGAATTGAGATAGTAGCATCTATTCATGCCAGGCTACAGTTCTGGTGAAGCTCATAGATTAGATTCTAGATCCTTTTTCTGACTCTACACTTTTCTATGCTCTACTCTACTCTCCTCTGCACTTTTATGTTATTCACATCACACATAGATAAATTTTCTCTTTCACTTCGCTAAATTTTACACCACACACTTATATGCTTTGAATTCCATTCATTCACTATCTTCGCTATCTCAAAAAGATAAAACTGATCTCATATATATATCCGCTACCAAGGATTTGAACATTCATATGTCGACTTCACAAAACATTAAGTTATTTTCAACTGTCGACTAGATCCACCAATAATTCTTTATGCGTATCCTCCAAAGTCAATTAAGACATAGGGAGGACCCAAAAAAACATAATAGAGCATGAAAACATTTAACTAATTACTCCTTATACATCCATAATTATTGTATTTGACAAGTTGACCTTTTAACACAAATAACCAACAAATGAATGTATCGGATCTCCTAGATCACATAACAGTGAATACACATAAATATACTTCTCGAATAAGGCATTAAAAACATCAAAAAACCTTCCTTAGAGATCCACAACTCAAAATAATAGTCCGGTGAGGTATTCAGATGAACATTTATGCCCTTAAGTGAATGCTCTATTCTGCCGGTGTAAACCAAAACTATATTGTAGACTGGATGTGTCACTTAGTTGTCCATCAATGACAACACTTACAAGCCATATGCAAACAATATATGCATGCATTTTGATGTTATATGTGTTGGTTTAATGTGTGAATGTTAAATGACAATGTGATTAATTAAATAGCCTTTTTAAAATTACTTAATTAATGTCCACATGATTTAATAAACTTTATATGATCTAATTAAAAAGTGTTAGAGCTTCTCTTAGATACAACATAAAGATTAAGTATGTTATGCACCTATGATTGTAAAGAAACATAACACACAAGAGGGAATTTTTTTTTGAATAGTATGAAATTTGAAGAAATTATAAAAATAAGTTAAATAATCACTTTAGTGTTCAAGAAACATACATAATAATTTTTCAAGAACGAAGCAATGAGAAAGCATATAGGATAGAATCTAATAGCTCCAAAAAAAATTCTTTATAATTCATACCATTCAAAAGGGGATTAGAAATAATACTGACACAAATGCATGACATTAATAGGGTGTTTAAGAGGAGTACCATCGTGCTCGATTAAGGTGTAAGTGCTAGATCCATAATTCGTATGGACCATATAGGGTCCTAACCAATAATGATTGAACTTGCCTTTGTCAGCATAATTGACAATAGTGTTTCGCTGATTTTTAAATAAAACAAAATTACCTTTGTTAAATGTCCGAGGAATGATATCAATATCATGTTTTCATTGTAATTGTTTAGCATAAGCTTGAAGGTTATTGAGAGCATTAATTCACTATTCATCAAGCATTTCAAGCTGGTGTAATCATTGTTTCTTATAGGTTTCATTATCAAGAAGACCTTGGAGAGAAATTTTTAATGTGGGGATTTCTAACTCTAAAGATATGATAGCCTCGGTACCATAGACAAGGTTGAAAGGTGTATCTCCTATAGAAGAGAAAACACTTGTGCGAGAGGCCCACAACGCATAGTGCAATTATGTATGCCAATATTTTTGGTTTAGATTAATAGTTTTCTTAGGTATTTGTTCAAGGATTTTATTAGTGCTTTCAGCTTGGCCATTAGATTTTGGATAGTAAGGTGTTGAAAAGTGATGTTGAATATGAAAGGTCTCGAGGACCTTCCGCACATCATTATTTTCAAATGGTGTGCCATTGTCCCAAACTAATGTGGAAGGAAGTCCAAAGTGAGCGATGATGTGCTCCATTAAGAAATTAAATATCACATCAGTAGTTGTAGACCAGAGAGGAATAACTTCTACTCATTTGGTGAAATAGTCAGTAGTAGTAATGATAAACATATGTCTAGCGGAAGAAGGTGGTGATATTTTCCAATTAGATCCAATCCCCACATAAAGAACGACCAAATAGGGATTTGGGCACAAAGCTCAAAAGCAGGAGAATGGATGAAATTGCTATGTTCTTTGCATTTATGACATCACTTAACATTCACATAATAGTCTTTTTCCATATTTTTCTAGAAATAACTCATGCGAAGGAGTTTTTGCACTAAGGTTTTTCTTCCAAAATGACCTCCACAAGTGCCAGAATGGGGTTGTTCAAGGGAAATATGAGTTTTGAAATACATGGGACATTAGAGGATAATTCCATCAAAGGATCTTCTATACAATGTATCAGCAAGGATGATATACTTAGTGGGTAATGTTTTTAGACAAATGTGGGTGTTCTTAGTTGTATGCTTAGGAATAGTACCATCGTTTAAGTAGTTATATGGAATCATACCACTACCACAAATTATTTGGGAATGTTGGGAGGAAATCATCAGGTTTATCATTGATGGAAGGTTTCATGATGGGTGAATGGTAAACATGAATTTTTCATAAGGATTGGTAGGAGAGATAAGAGAGGCCACACTAGCCATTGCATACGTGTGGTAATTATCTTTTTTGAGGAATGTTATCAATGGTGAACGATTCAATATTCTCTAAAAAATTTAGGATGAGATCCTTATATTGTGATATTTTATCATGTTTGGTTTGATATAGAAACCATTTATTTGTTTAATCACCAATTGCGAATCACCATAAATTTTATATCTTTAATTCACATGACTAAAGCAATACACAATAAAATAATTAATGCTTCATACTCAGTTGTATTATTCATAAATAAAAAATTGAGGTGATAGGACAAGGGAATAGGCTTACCTACAAGAGGAATTAAGATAACTACACCACCAGAGCCTATTTGACACTTGGATCCATCAAAGTATAATTCCCATCTAGGAAGTTTTATGGTAAACACACTGTCATTGGGAAAAGAGTCATTGGTAGGTAATGCTAAAGGAGAAGGATCATTGGCTAATTGGTTGGTTAAAGCTTAGAATTTGATTTATTTTTGGGATACAAAATGAAGGTAAAAATCAGTTAATAACATTAACCATTTAGCAAGATGTCTTGAAAAGTCTATTTTATTGAAAAGATATGTGAGAGGATCAAACTTTGTCATCACTTGTATTTTTGTGTTTAGTAAGTAATGTCACAACTTACTATTAGTGAATACAAGAGCCAAAAATTGTTTTTCAATTATTGTGTAATGTTTCTCATAACTTATGAGGGTTCGATTGATGTAATAAATAAGTTTTTCTTTACCATTGTCATCGTGTTGATCCACCAATGTGGTAAGAGCATGGGCATAAGTAGGGATATAAAGGATGAAGGGTTTGTTTGGGATGACAAGTTGTAAAATGGGCGGAGCTGAAAGATTTTTTTTCAAACTCTCAAAGGCTTGTTTAAAATCATCATTCCAATCAAAAGTTACATCCTTTTTAAGGAGGTGCGTAAAAGGCAATGTATGATTGGCTAAGGACGTGAAAAAATGATGGATGGATTGAATCCTTCCTTCTAATGTACACAATTGAGAGATGTTGCAATAAGGTATCATGTTAATTATAGTGTCATTTTTTTTCGTATCCACCTCGATGCCTCTGTGAGATATGATAAACCATCAAATTTTACTGCTATCTACTCTAAAGACACTTTTTTGGATTTAAGTGCATGTTATACTTATGCATGTGCTCAAAGATTTTTTGGAGAACATTCACATTATCATATCGAGTTAAGGATTTAGCTAGAATTTCATCAACATAATTTTCTAAGATTTTATGTATGTAGTCATGAAATATTAAGGTTATTTCTCATTGATAAGTAGTGCTTGTGTTCTTTAATCCAAAAGGCATCATAACCAAACAAAATTCTCCCCAAGAGGATGTAAAGGCCATCTTGTATTGATCTTGCAGGTTTATGAAGATTTGATTATATCCAAAAAATCCATCCATAAAGGATAACAAAGCATGTTTAGCACTTGAATCCATGGTCATGTTGATGTTAGGAAGAGGAAAGTCATCTTTTAAAGATGCATTTTTCAAGTCTCAAAAATTCATACATATCCTAGCATGAATATCAGGTTTAGCAATTGCGATGATGTTTGATATCCAAGGAGAATAATCGATAGGGTGAATGAAAATTGCATCAAGATGTTTTTCAAACTTTCTGCTTCAACATGCAAGGCTATCTTAGGGTTCATCTTTTGTATCTTTTGGTAAACAGGCTTAGCATTTTCAGCAAGAAAAATGTTATGAGTAACTATCTTCAGATCTATTCTAGGCATATCAAAATATTTCCAAGCAAATAGTTCAGGAAAAGCATGAAGCAAGGTTGCAAGATCCTCTTGTTCTTCATCATCAAGGTACCTAGCAATGTTAATGACTTTTTCTTTATCATCTATGTCCATTGGTATGTCAAGAGTATCCCCTAAAGGTAGTGCATTTGACTTAAGAATTTTTGGATCATATGGTTCCATGCTTGTGGGAGTTTCATTAATGTCACTAACATTGAGCTCAAAACTTATCATAGCACAAGAGGAATTTCTCATGGAGCTAGAAGTCTTATCTAAAGCACCTAACAATTTTTTCAAAGCTTCATCATCATGAACATAGGTGAATGGTGAGGAATCCATATCAAGGGAATCAGGATGTTTGAGTGTGAGAGTGGTTCTTGATATGCATGTAATAGTGTTTATGTTGAGAGATGGTCATTGAGTTTATTTTGTATCTTTAGAAAATAACACCCTAGACTAGTCTTAGTTCCTTGCGTATTAGGTTCAATGGCCACATGAATGCCTTGCTCATGATTTCCACATCCTTTACCATTGTAGCCTAATTTTTTTACAAGATCATAACCACACCTATAAATTCTTTCCATTTCCTATGGGTTAGGTGGTTGTTGATAATCTATGTCATCAAAATTTATTTTCTATGTTTCATTTGCTTCCAAAAGAGATGAGGTAGATGTGTGGGCAGGGTGTTCTTCATGTTGGGTAGAGAGGAATATTGGTTGTTATTATTTCTCATCCTCTATTCATGTGACAATATACTCACCCATAAATTAAGTTGTGAATTCTAATGATCCCAAATCATCACCAAGTTAAATTAGGGTTTGTCTTCTTATTGATTCTTCTCATAAGGGGTGATGTTGGAGGTAGGAATTAATGTGTTGAGAGGACTTGATGTTCCCTTTTCAAGTTGTAGGAAACTCTTAGGCTCGGGGTCTATGTTGATATGATAAACTTTGTTATTATAGACATATTTCATTTTGTGATAAAGGGTCAAAGGAACCGTGTGCATCTCATGTAGCCATGGTCTTCCCAAGATGAGAATATAAGAAAGGTCATAGGGCATCATTTTACGATAAAGGTTCAAAGGAACCGTGTGCATCTCATGTAGCCATGGTCTTCCCATGAGGAGAATATAAGAAAGGTCATACAACATGACATGAATAGGAGTTTTTAGCATAACCATTCCAATGGTAATAGGTAAAGTGATGACACCAAGGGGTAGCTTTGTAACATTATTGATTCCTCTAATGGATAAGGAATCAGATTTGATTTGCAATATATCCACATGTAACCTATCAAGAAGCTTTGCACTGCACACATTGAGGGTAGAGAAATTATCAACAAGGGTCCATTTGATGCCTATTCGATCATATTGGGATATTATAATAAAGGCTTCATTTTTCTTTCTTAGTCTAATGGAGGGAGCTCATGTTGGTAGAAGGTAATTTCCACATTGGTTGTATTCATTTCTTGTAGGAGAGTTGTCACATCATTAGCATTCGTACCAAGAGGGACCACTAGTTATTGCAATGTCATTTGAAGCATAGAATGATAGTTAGGGGAGTTTCAAAGAAGATCCCAAAGGGATATCTTGGTGGGAGTATTCTTAATTTGTTCAATCAAATTTTACTCCCTAATTTGTGAGTTTAAATGAGGTGTCACAACTAATATGGGGTTGGGAAATGGTAAGGGTTTTGAGGTGGCTTGTTACAAATGTGAGTTATTTCGAGTATAATGAGTATGCACAACAATATCATGCTTAGGTGGGAAGAGGGTAAATTTAGGTTTTGATAGGGTTGAAGTTTTATGGGAAGGTGGGTAGAGAATAAGTTGAGGTTGGATTACATTGACATCTTTTTTTTTAGGTTGCTCACAACAAACTTTAGTGGATGAGTTAGGTGAGTTGAAATCCTAAAGAATTTCATCTAACATACCCATATAATCACAACTAAAAGGTTTGGGAGATAGTTTATTAGTGGTGGGTTTGGATTTATCATCAAAAACCTTAGTGAATGAATTTAGTGAGAACAAAACCTAGCGAGCTCCATCTAAATTATCCAAGTCATCACTACTAAAAGGTTTAGATGATGTAGTTTTCCTATAGTGAATAAGTGTGTGCATTGTATCATGCGATGTTTCTATGATTTTTTTTCATGTTCCACTAAATTTTCTTTAAAAGAACTAGGAACTAATGTTGAAAATGAAACTTGTAAAGATCTAATGCTATTCATAAATGCCACTAGAGCAAAAGATATTTATGCTAATGATAACCATATAATAGAAATTAACTGAATGCAAACAAAGCATGAACGAAAACAAACAATTTTTTTAGAAATTGGCAAGTAAATGCAAAAATTACTAATTGAAAATGTGCACTAGGACTAGGTCGCCCAAGGTGGTGACATAGTCCCAGTAGGGGCATTTTGAACTTTTTTCTGATTTTTCTGGTGATAAATGTTGTATTTTGGTCTATAAGGTGTAGATACAAATGGGATGCAAAATTTCTTTATTATGCAAGGAAATAAGATGCAAAAATGAACCTTTCACTAGTGTAAAGTATGAAAACCCTAGGATGCCTTTTTAAACAATGCAACATACAATGCAATGCTAAGAGAAGAGGTTCCTAGGATACAAATGAAAACTAAATCAGAAGTAAAATGTGTCTAAATGCAGGTTCACCAAAATGAACTGCAAAATTTATGTTTTGCGTTTAAGGGATAGGTTCCCAAAGCTTTGTAGGGTTTTCACCTAGAAGAAAGGGGATTTCCCTTTAGGTACATAAATCTTGGGATTCATTCAATATTAGGAATTGAAGTGTGATTGAAATGCCAATATGAACTATTCTAAATGTTATGATCTGATAAATGAAACTATTGCATGTAAGCTAATAAAATCTACATTATTGGAAACACATGTTGTTATGAAAAAGGATGAAATAAAGACCATACAAGGTAAAATAACCCAACAGATTAGAAAATTACACCTTGAAACTGATGAAGATCGAAGTGGAGATTGAAAAAGTGTTTAGAAATCTAGAAAATATAACTTTTATGCCAACTAGGACACTTATGCCAAGCTGGGCAACCTAGTCCCAGTTCTAGTAAACTACTTTGGGCTTTGTTCCAGCCAATTAGGTGCTCAAATCTACCAAAATCTATAATATAATCCTTTACTGGGACTAGGTCGCCACTATTGGCGACCTAGTCCCTTTCATCTTTTTGGAAAAAAATAAAAGTGGAGTCAAAGGTCTATAGTCTGCACTTTGCTACTTCACTGAAATTTGGGCTCAAATCTACAAAATCACCTACAAAAAAAGTATATTTTGGTTTATAATGTGGAATTTTCTTTCGTCAAACACCTAATTTTTATTTAATCTTTGAAAGAGAAAATAAATCTGCATAAATCCTAGCCCTAAGTGTGTATGGAATTAAGAAAATCAGAAGTAAGACAAAACCCTATTCTAATTTACTAGAAAACGATGCATGCAAGAGATTTGAATGATGTAAGAATTCAATCCAAGAAACCCTACAACATTACAAATTAATGTAAATGGAATACAAGTGGGATGCAAACCTTAAATCTGAAGATAGAGTGAAAATGAAAGATGGAATCACTTTGAAAACAAGTCTTTAGGTGTGATTTGGTGGCTAGTTGCACCTCCTCAACCTAGATTTCTCCATGATTCTCCATAGGTATCCATAATCAACCCTTTTCAATGTAAGATCTTGAGTGTGAAGTGAGCTTGAAGACCTGTAAAATCCCTAGTTTGCTTCCCTAAGCTTTAACTTTGTTGTAGAAGAGAGATGAATCTTCTTGCCAAAGATGTTCAACACTTGATTCTTGATGTTTCTTGTGAAAAATGACATAAACGTTATGAAAATGACCTAAAAAAATGTATTTATAAGAAAAAATACCTATTTGTTTGTTATTTTTACCTAAGAGGTTGACACCCATCAAGATTTTTTTGTAAGTCATACATTTTCCCACTCAAAAATGTAAATAACCCTAAAAAGAACTAGGTTGCCACCTTGGGCGACCTAGTCCCACTTGGGGTTTTTGAGGTGGGAACTGTGAATTTTGAGTGATTTTGGTGTTGTTTTTTGGGATTTGTATGGTTCCTTAGGTAAAATAGGCCTCAAATTCAAAAATAACGAGTCTTAAGGGCCTGCAAATGCTATTTTAGGAGAGTTATTGATGCAAGGGTACCTAAAGTAGGACCAAATTAGGCACCAAATTTTCCTTTTCTTCAAAGGTATAAATTTTTTGGTGAGATATAGTTCATTATATTTTACACCCTCTTGTAAAGGAGAGAACAAAATCTTGCAATCTAAAGAGTCTCCTGTAGGTATGACATCTTATACTAAGCAAGAGATATATTTTCCACACAATAAAATAACATCTACTTTGGATCAAGAGAGTATCTCCATGAGACTACTCCAAGATTGTTTGATATCCCTCCAACCAAGAACATGAAAGAAATTTTATTAGAAGACTTCATTTTGTGCATATCATAGAGTTCATGGTCATGATACTAATGAATTTAAGGATTTGGCTAATAAAATTTAACATCTCAAGGAGTGTGGTGCTCTTCCTTGTGTTGAGGCACCTAACTCCTCTAACTAATACTAATTTTCACCGTATTCAGGTCATCCTTTTCCTACAGTAAGTTGGGGAAAGGGATTAGGTAGCCTTATCATCGTATGTCACTTGTCGTTGTCTCCTTGGCTAGTTGATCACCTTTCAAATAAATATAAGAGAAAGCTTGGGATGTGGATGGCATGCCTTAAGTTGGATCGCATGTGACATAGCTTATCGGTAACATATGACTTAGCATATGGCTTTCTAAATAAGCCCTCATGTCTCTTACTTTAAAGCAATTTCTCACAACAATGGTGTTAGAAACCACTTTAAAGTGGGGGCATATATCGACACTGATGTTTCACTACATGATTCTTCTTTCTTCATGTGATGTGTCCTTTCTTTTGTGGTGTCATTGGGCTTGATTTACTCCAAGAGCGTGATATTTCTTTAACTTATTCTCTCTTGGAAACACTAAGCATGATGTTCCCTAAGAAGAGAGCTCACATGAACTAAGAAAAATACCTTTGAACATTCCTTACACCATTTCACATTTACAATTTTAGTTATATGGCCATCTTCCATATAACATAGTTTGGATGCTTGTGGAGCCATCCTGTTTGTTCATGAGCTACAATCATATGAAGTGTTCCTTGTCTCATGAAGCTCGACTATAATTTTTGTGTTGAACCTTATTAATGTTATCAGGAGGTATAAATTATGTATGGTTTGAGTGGGAAGCTTGACTGAGGAATGAATTGCCCCATAGCCACTTGTGTGTGTGTGTGAGCGCATACCAACCATGTGTGTATGTGTCTCACCTCTTGGGATTACTCACCCTGTGGACAACCTAAAGTGTTGTGGCCCCAGACTAAGCATATTGTGGATTAATCATCCCATGGATGACTTAAAGTTCTATGACCCCAGAGTGAGTGTATTTTATTCTTTCTTTTCTTCTTTATGCCTACAAAATTGTATTCTTGTGTATCTTGATGTTTCATATTATACACCTTGTGCATGTCCTTTTGTGATAATGTCGATTTGACTTAGGATCTTGGATCCTAGGGGCTTGATCACTTCCTCAATATTTATTATCCTAGACCATCTACATCAATACACGTGGACCCTCTTTAATGTCTACTTTAGTGTGAGTTTCAAGCAAGTTCATCCTCTCACTAAAGTGGGGGCTAAATGTGACAACCAAAAAAGAATGCCTTTTCCCTTGCTTGTTATGGGAAAAATTAATGATAAATTGGACTCGATATCATCTTGGTCTAGTGTTGAGAGGTGTTTTACACATCCGCATTAGGTCTTGGGCCCTTTTTAAGCTGAATCGACTTAACTCTGCATTAATTTAATGTTGTAAAATATATTTATTTATATCTTAAAATTAAATTTAGGAGGATTGTAAATTAAGTGGACCTAATCTAGTATTGTAATGTATTCTACACATTCACATTGGATTTAGGGCCCTTCTAAGTTAAATAAACTTAAATTTTCCTCAATTTAGTGTTGTAAAGTGTATTTTTGACACTTTCACATTGGATTTTGGGCCCCATTGCTTTTATGACATTTATCTCATCATTAATAGGTCCTTATGACCCCATATTATGCATTCCAAGGCATATTTTGATCAAAAACCCGACAATATCAACATATAAGCTTAACTTATTCAATCTTAACACTTTAGCCCCCGAAATAGCCCTTGTAGGACCCATTCACCACCTTAGGCAAATGAGTTCCATCCAGGTGTGACTCATTCACCTAGGATGGAAAATGAGTCCCATTTAACCTATTTTTGAGGTTCTAAGGAGGAAAATTGGGGGTTTAATTTAAATTTCTTCCATGTCAGCCTTGCGGATCAAATTAATGGTTATTTGAGTGGATTACCAATATAAATGATCTCTCAAATCATAATTTCATCATACATTTATATTATCAAGTCAATTATTCAATGATTAGGCAATTCAAAACTTCACAAGATCATTTCTAGGGCATTCAAGGGAAAATTTCTTCATTTATTGTTATAGAAATTCAAGATCCATCATCATGTCAAGCATATTAATTATTAAGCATGTTATTGAGCTAGTGTTGTGATGTAGAATTGAATATCCAAGATCAAGAATTATTTCATTCCTATTGTCAAAGATCAAGATCTACATCGTTCATGGTCATTTCATGCCGAGTTGCAGATTTACAGGACATCATTCACAAGGCATCATTCAAGGTACCATTGTCCATGATTCATGTTTTTTATTTCACGTTTCATATCTTCATTTCATTACATCTTATGATTTGGTTTAATAATCTATAAGGGGTTTGA
Source organism: Sequoiadendron giganteum (assembly GCA_007115665.2). Lineage (NCBI taxonomy): Eukaryota > Viridiplantae > Streptophyta > Pinopsida > Cupressales > Cupressaceae > Sequoiadendron > Sequoiadendron giganteum. The sequence goes on from CM021104.1 coordinate 579,497,566, forward strand.
CCAAGGCAGACCCACATTCCCTAGCAATCAACAAATTTTCTCCTCTTTATATGTTTGATTGCATATATAGGTGTCTTGGAGCTTGAAGGATCTTTGAAGATTAGGTTACAATTTTATTGTTGTCTCCCCATTTGCAAAGTCAAAATCTTTACACAAATTCAATTAAAACCCTAAAAATCATGGTTTTAGATCTAGTAACCTAGAGGAACATATTGAGCAGATTGAGAAGAGCAGATCTAGACTTTGAATTTCCAAAAATTTAAAGCTAGAACTATTCACCAAGAGTGGTAAATGAGTCCCACTATAGGATTTTTTTAGAGATATTTGTAGATTTGGATACCCATTTAGCTAATACTTGATCTTGTGGAAAGACCTAGATCTAGAACTATTCACCCAGAATGGTGAATAAGTCCCACTAGGTTTAAAATCAACATTCTTAGGATTTCAGAGCTCCATTCCATCTCCAACAAGTCTCCAAATTCACACTTTCAATTTTACAACATTTTGTTTTGTTTCATTTTCATTTCTAGGTCATTTAGTGAGGGATTGCATCAAATTAGTTTTGCATTTCATTTTGCATGTCATACATTTTTCCAAGTTTACACTTGGTGGTAAACCCCTTGTTAGATCAAATCCAATCCCTAGGACAACCCTATTGCAAGATCTCTTTGTCATTTTCATTGAGATCTCTAAGGTTATCCTTGAGTGGAATCTCTTTGAAAGTGGATGCGAATATAATCAATAATCATCAATTGACAACATTTTCAAAGGTTCCACATTGATAATCTTTGACAAGTTGTCATAAATCTGTAAACACCAAAATTATGTAAGAAGTTTATGTGGAACCATATTATGAATAACTTTATTTATTTATAAGTCTATCTTATGAGCTCTTTCCAATGATGAAAACCATAGTAAATTGGAGAATAATTCAAGTAGAAGCTGGCATGAATAGAGTCTATCTATTTGATTATTTACCTTGCATATCTAAAACTCATTCTTCATGTCCATGAATGAGGAAACCTATTGTGCTATTTTGCTGAGTATTAAGTATGAAATCTTCCACCTTTTATTTACCAAGCTAAATCGAATCTTATAAGATGAGAAGTTTCAATTCATTTACCTTGTTTCTAGCCCGTAGATGTTGATTTTTGTGTATATATAGAGGAATTCTTTACCTCAAAGGGATTCATATGTGCAGTCTGCTAATATTTAGAGAGAAGAATTGTGCAACAAAAATATTATTAGCCCAGGATGAGTTTGACCACTCCAATCAACATAAAATTTGGTTCCACCAAAATTCACTTCAAATGGAGCTTTGTGATTGTTCCTTGGAAGGCCATTTTTCTATAGGTGCTTACTAATCTAATGACAGTATCCATACCTCCTTCTTGAATTGTAGAAATTCCTTGTATCAAGTATGTGTGCTTATGAATTTTGGACTTCTTTCTCAATTAAAACACACTGATTACTAATAATAATCTTGCTTCAGTAGGCACCCCAAAGAGTGTACAAATTGATATTGCTATAAATCGGTCATACAAATATCTAGTTAATATGAAGGATTTCAACCTTCACACATGTTTTGCCTCATTCTTGGATTAAAAACCACAAAAGTGGATGCTAGCTCGAGAACTTAATGTTAGTGAGTGAGGTTGGCTTTCTTGATTTTTGAAAGGCATCTCTGTGCTAGGGTAATCCTTCCTTGGTACTTGTCAAATCAAGGTTTAAATGAAAATGTGGTATGAAGAGAAGATGCCACCTTTAGCCAATGGAATGGAAAATACTCATCCCAAAAAAGTAGTGGGATTCCTAGCATTTGTGGTGGAATTTCCAAGGTGGAGTTTACTAGTGGGTGTGATAGCGATCACCAATTCCTATGAATCATCTAGAGGTGACAATAGCTAATGGCACATACTTTAACTTTCCTTGGCTATAGGCTTTCTTAAGTTTGCATCCAAGTGATATGTGGTGCTAGAAAACAAAAAGTTTCTATTATAAGTTATCAGATCCACTCTTGTAGACCCATGAGTATTAAAATAGCCAATAGTGCACCTTTGCACAAAGTGAAAGCTCAAAATTGTGCTAGGCTTGCATGCAACTAACGTATGGCACTGCTAGAATCAAATAACGCTAATGGCAAAGTTAAGCTGACATGAGCCTTTAGAACTACTCTTGGGATTGCATGACAAAAATACATGTGGGTAAAAATACAAATTTGTGTCACTTAATAAAGGAACCGACCAACACTAATCCAACTTTTAAACTTGAATCACTAAAAGTGATATATATGTTTTCAATTTTGAAATGATGTAAACTAATAAAATATTTATTTTTTAGTATATTTTATGTTTGAAATTTTTGAAAAAATTAAAAAATTATTTAAATATGTTTTTTAATAAATTAACACTATAAATTAGTTGCTCATAAAATCCTAAAAAATAAATTAATATGAGACACCAATCTTCATATATAGTAATTTTTATTTTTTTCGTTCAATTTTTTTGTGTCTATTTATAACTTGAAAATTTTAGGCATGGATATTTATTTCTAATTTTGATAAATATATATTTTTCAATAAATATTAAAATGTGTGTGTATTAAAGTTTAGTTGTTTCCAGTGGACACCAAATTTCATATTAATGATTTATCTAAAATAAATAAAAATATATACCATCATGATATAGATTCTTGTGTCTAGGGCATCATATATTTTTCAAAATTTTCAAACAAGTTTTACTATTTTTCCTTGACATGGTAATCAACCTATTTTTTTGTGTTGATAACCTACATTTAGTAAAAATAAAAAGGAAAATATAAATAATAATAAAACTATTAAAATATATACATTTCTCAAAAACTAAACTTATGGATCTACATAAAGGTATTTTAAAATTTTTTTAATTCATTTTTTTACATGAGTAGAAGTTGTTGCAACATCAAGTTTATCAAATAATTTTAGTTTTTTAATAAATTGGACTCAAAGTGGTGCTAAATATGCATTTATCCAACATTTTTAGTTGGAAAAGTTGTGGACATATATAACTTAGCTAGAATTAAACTTACAAGATCATATGTTTGACCAAAATTTAATTTTTAGTTAAAATGGATCACCAATAGATCAGTTCTTATTCTTCAATCAAAAATGCGATCCAAAACCTGATTCAAGTAGTAATAGATGTTCTTGAAATAATTGAAAAATTTCTCACAATAAAATGGCTCCAATTCCTTAGGACCAAATCCTCTCTTATCTTCTTTTTTATGACTCACAAAAACATTCTTCCTATACCCATATCTATTCTAAACATATTGATCGTATAAATTTGTATGATTGATGCTAACCATATAATTAGGCCCATATAATTAGGCTTCAATTTGAACACCTCGAAAATTTTATCCCTAGTAACCTCAAGGATTAAAGTTTCATTCTCACTTTTTCTTTTTCTATCCTTAGGATCATAGTGTTTTTCTAGCTCCAACATCACATCTAATTCCACAAACACATATGACACTACAAGCCTCCCAAGGTTAAAACCCTATACATGTGTCTAGTTGGTTGTCAAGCATACCTCCTATTGAAAGCATATAAGAATAATTCCCATCCACTCTATGTTTGAGCAACCTCTCCAATCCCACTAGCAAGATCAATAAATCTAGTAGTCAACACAACTTTCCTTGTGGGTCATTTTCCAATTTGTGACCCTCCCTCATTGATATCCTTGAATGCACCACCCATGAATCTATCATGAATTATTTTCTCTCCTTTAGAATTTATAGATGCTTCAAGTAAATCTAGCTTAGGTTTGGGTGTGTCATCCTTCGTTTTAGGTTTCTTAACCCTCTTCTACTTTGGTTTTCTTTCTGGTTTGGCATTAGACTCATTGGGTTCACTCATTTTGACAATATAGCAGAACTAGGATTTTAAATTTTTAACTAATGGAATAGACCTACTAGGTTAAATTATTAAGAAACAAATTGCACAATAAAAATCCTACCAGACCTCACACAATTCTCACCAACCCAATTGAAAATGCATGATATACAAACTCTAGCAAACCCTAGGAGGCTAAAGCTTTCTAAATTTTCACTAATTCACCAAACCAACTTAATTCAATATAATTGACAAAGATAAGTTTGATTATTTACTTATCCAAATGGAAATTTGATGACAATTCTTTCTGCAACTATTCGTTGGAGCTCTTTGCATTGTTTTCTCAAACTTGATTGATTTCTCTGCTCTTGAATGACTACAATTGTGAAGACAAATGAGCCAACAACCTTCTTTATGGCCAAAGGATGGACAATATCACCATTAATGTCTGATAGAAAGCTCATGTGAATGAAATGACCCTTAGTTTTTTGAGTTTAAACTTTGGTCATTGATCATTTTGGTTTAAAACTCTAATAGTGGCTCTCCTTCATTCTCATTCTTTCTCTATTTTCTTTTAGTAATGCCCTTTTATATGTTGCCACATCACTTTTCTTTGCCTTAGTCACCTTTTTTTAGAGGCCATTGTGCATCGTTACTTTTACCCATGCTCCTTTAGATGAATGCACAATGCATTAGGACCTGGTGAGGATGGCAATATTCCATTGAATATGCAATCGCTCATCATGGATGTTCTTTTTCTTTCATGTGTCCTATCAGTGATGTAAACAACATGCATTATAAGATCTTAGCTATTAGATCAAGGTCCTCCTTTGACAATATTCATCACTCATCACTCATTGATAATTCATGTTTCAATAGTTGGGTCATATTAGCAATGGGAGAGAAGTGGCAATCGAACAAGATTTGGCCACATGTACATGTTTCAAGATCAAAGGAACTGGAAATATCACTCTTAGTTATATCTCAAACTAGGGATGAGACATTGGAATGAAAGACCTCATCGCTCATCACTACTTTGAAAAAGCTAAGCGAGTAGCTATCTGCATTGAGTGATGGACAAAAATAAAAAGAGCTCATAAGGTCATCATGCATCACCAACTCAAAATTTAAAACTTATAAGCAATTAGCGATAGAAAGGCAGCCAACAATAATGAAGAAAACACTCACATGACTTATTGCTAATGTAAAAATCAAGGTTTAAAACCAATCTGTGATGAGCGATACAAAGGTAAAGGGTTCATCGCTCATCATGAATTCAAGGCAAGTGGTCCTAAGGCAATTTGTGATGGGTGATATGCAAAGCGGTGAATGGGAACTTAAGTGAATCAATTTTGCATGTGCTCACATGTTGTTTTTAAAAAGGGGACCAACTAGGAGCAACGTAAGACAAGGCCTTAAAAGGCCTTAAGAACATTTTATACAAAGGATGTAAAGGACAAATATTTCAAATTTTCAACTTCATAAAATATTAAGTCCCCTGACCAAAGTAACAATGGATATATCAGACAATGGGTAAATGGGGAACCCTAACCACAAGGGGCCAGTCAACAGAATGAACTCAAAGAATTAAGTTGTTTTAATTTGATCAGAGATGGACTATAGCAGGTCAACAAAGTATTAAATCAAAAGACAAGGGTTTAGACAAAGGAGAAAATATGCAAAGTAAACCAAATCCTCAACATAAAACCCTAAACCCTATTCATATTAGCAAAGAGGACACTAGAGAAAATGCATTTTTAGACAAGTGGAACATGAAATTTTGAAGGTTCCACCAAGGTGAATGGGGTTTGACTTAAAACTTCAGGACCTAATAAATGTTGTGACATTAATTTAAATAATAACATTTATTCAATGCAAGAGATAATGTTGAGAAATAAATAAACTAGGCCTTGGGATACATAATAAAGGCTATTATGGGCCCATTAATGAGGTTATAAAATGCATAAATGCAAGGTCACTAAAATAGGCCCAAATTAAGTGTGAAATTGTACTTTCACTTATAAAGGAGTACAATTTTCTACACTACATCTTATATCCAGATATAATATATTATGAGTTAACCCTCACCATGGCTTTTCTTTTTTTGGGTTTTCCATGTAAAAATACTGGTGTTCATGTGTCATATGATTTTATGGATGTTTTCATTTTTTCATTCATCATTACAATTATATTTATTCTAATAATTAGATGACTTGTGTTTAATTGGTTTAAAGGAATATTGGTTCACGCCCCCCTCTAAGCATTTTGGGTGTTCAACATCATCACCACTGTCAAAGAACAATTTACATGTAAAGTCCCCTTTAACCTATATTCTACCACTTAAAGCATTAATGTTGCAAGCTACATGGTTAAGCATAATACTCTGTCCTCTTGTGAACTAAAGTTTGATAGTACCAAATTGCTAGACAAAAATGTGCCTACCTTATTTCTAATGCAGAAGCACCCAATGTGTAAGAGCAATCTTGCATCACCCAAAAAAATGTTGTTTCTTTCCAATAAGAGCTAAATTTGGCAAGATTACTATTTTTAGTAAGTTTTCATTTATGCACAATTGGCTACAAAATCTTACACAAACCTCCAAAATGGTGAATTGAAGATAATGGTGAAGAAATCACTTCAATATTATTTGTCATTTGTGAGATTAAAATTTCAATTTTCAAAAATCCTTTGAAAATATTCGAAGTCAAATTTGAGGCCCCTAGAGGTTTCAGATGGGCCAGAAACTTGTGGTCAATTCAAAATAGTCTATTTTAAAGTAGAAGTGCTAGTTTATGGACAAGTGCCTTCTTGAGAGCTTTTCGAATAGGTATTATAATTGAAAATTCAATGGTCGGATCCAAAGTTATGACCCCACGAAGTTGTACTACCAAATTGTGATAAAATTTTGAAATTTCTTCTTGTGGGGGTTACACTTTTGAGAAGGTTGTAGGGTAGTTACACATTCCAGATAAAAGATGTGAATGAGGGTTACAAAAGGGAGGGAAAAGCAAAGTAGATTGTGACTTTGACTTGTAGGCTTGCAGATATGTGTAATATAAAAACCCATGTGATGGCAATTGTAATGTTGTAATTTCATTTTGATTTCAGTAATAATTGAAAATATTTGCTTCTTTCTTGCATTTTGTTTGTCCAATTCTCTGTTATTGTTGTTAGTTTCGGACTATAATGGAAGTACCCTTCATCAGTTTCTATAATTTTAGTAGCACTGCGAGCTCCATGAACGCTTTCATGCACATCTGTATCAATGCATCAACCAATACTACCTTGAGTTTTTGACCATGAATCTTAATGTGATTTTTTTCTTTATGTAGGATTTACCGCAAGCATGTAAAGTGGGCCGGGCTTAAACATCACACACTAAGCACCGATAGTGCTTAGGTGGCAGTCATGCGGGCCCCACTTAATTCACAACGTTTTCTTTTGTGCTATTTTCGTTTTCCCATTCGCGTTTGATTTCGTTCAGGTCGGATTTTATTTACATTTCCACCATTAATGAATTATTTTCATGGCCAATGAGAATATTTTTTGAAGTAAGTTATGTTGAAAGAAGTGTTATGTTAGTTTATATAATTAATCAATTGAAAATTTATTTTTTCTTTAATGTTTTAATTTTTTTTTTATATAATTATTTTAATATTATAAAAAATATTTCTTATTCAAGAAGTGTCTTTTATATTATTTTCTTATTCAAAAAATTATTATTTTTTTTTTAAAGTTTTATGAAATAGAAAAAAAAATGTAAAACGTAAAAGCAATATATATATCAATAATTTTTGAATTATTTTTAATATCATTTTATTATTATTTTAAAACTTTAAAAAATATTTTTTATTTAAGAAATGATCTTTATATTTATGCATTTTTTAATTCGAAATAATTTACTTTAATCAAAATTTAAATTTTGTGTTTCTTTTCTAAAATAAGTTTTATGAAATAGAAAATAAAATATTGTGGATTTTTTAATCAATTATTGATTAGTTCTAACTATTTTTAAATATTATTTAATTTAGTTACCATTTTTTGTTTTCTAAATATTATAAATAGTGATAGATATAATTTTTTACTCACCATTTTTCAATAAATATGATACTGCATTCTTATGAAAAGACAACTTAATTATATACTTTTTAAAATACTATTTTGAAGTGATATTATACAATCTTTTAAGAACAATGAAAAAATATACTAATAAGTCTTTATAATTATTTAGGCTAATTAAATAAATATTTTAATTAAGTATTAATTAATTTAGATAATAGAGTTTGTATTGTTACCTAAAATAAATATCAAATCAAATATAAATATTAAAATACATCAAATATGGTACTTAGCTTAAAATTTCACAATGTGGGAATGTTACAATGGTTGACAATAGTTGATTCAAACAAAGATATTAGACTCCACAATCAATTACTATCTGGATAACTTGAATGAAAAATTGATATTTGTGTATGTGGTCTTAAACTTGTGTGCAAACCTAATTTAAGATTCACATATCTAATCTAGAAGAATATGCGCTAGATTGGAATTCATTTTGTTTCAACTTTTCCTATCTAAATGTGCATAAGGACAATTGGTATTTATAAAAACCTTTGAATTTTGTAATCAGAAGGGTTAATTTCCCCATTCCAACCCCCAATAAACTAGCTTTCATCTCTAAGTGAAAGAATTAAGAAAATATGAAAAAATATTCATTATTCCTAAAATGATATATGTAAATGTTGTTAGATCTTTTTCATTCTCCAAAATATAAGACATCATTTGTGCTCAATAAGAATTTTCTAAGATATATTAATGATCTCTATCATTTTTGAAAGAGTTAATGAGAGATCTTAATGAAAACAAATAAATGCATAAATAAACATAAATTTGTCTTAGGTTAACTCAACATAAGTAATGTAAAGGTTGACAAAGGTAAAATTTTAATTTTAATTATTTTAAATTTTAGAGATTGAATCTACAGCGAGAAAATTAACCTAGTTCATGTAAATTAAGAATGTTATTGAACATAATTATAATTAATTTTTTATTTTTTTATATATTATATTAAGAATGTATGTATAAAATTGTCAACAATACAATTAATAGAATTATAAATAAGTTTTTAAAGTTTTTATAATTACCATAATAAATTTATCAAGAGATTAAAATATATTAGAAAAGCTTGAAAATCCAAGATATATTTTAAATCTATTGTATAAACTAATTAGTTCAGATTAATTTTAGATAAGAATTACTGAAACTTAAAACATTTGTTCTTTATTAATATAATTTATAATTCAAACTTACATAGCAAAACCAAATATAGCACAAACCCCTTTCCTTGAAAAATAAAAATAAAAAAGCAAATTTTTTGATTGTTTTTAATATTATTTTAAATATAATTATTTTAGAATTTTTTATTATTTAGAATTTTTTTTAAAATGTTATTTAAGAAGTGTTTTATATTCATGTTTTTTTATTAAAAAAAATTACTTTAATCAAGATTCAAGTTTTGTGTCTTTTTTTAAAGCAAGTTTTATTAAATAGAAAATAAAACAATGGGGATTTTCTAATCAATTATTGACTAATTTTAATTATTAAAAAATTATACAATTTAATTATTATTATTATTTTTGAATATTAGAAATAATGATAAATATTTTTTGTCTCACAATTCTTCAATAAATATGATACTATATGATTATGGAAAGAGAATTTAATTAATATATTTTTAAATTATTATTTTCAAATGATATTATACAATCTTTTAGGAAAACATGAAGAAAAATACTAACAAATCTTCATATTTAAAGTATTTATGTTAATTAAATAAATATTTTTAATTAAGTATTAATTAAATTAAAAAATAGAGTTTGGATTGTTAGCTAAAATAAATATTATGTCAAATATAAATATTGAAATAATTTAAATATAGTACTTAGCTCAAAATTTGATGACGTAGGAATGTTATGACAATTGTCAATAGTTGATTTGCCAACACTCTAGAATTATTAGTATATTTTTTCATTGTTCCTAAAAGATTGTATAATATCACTTCAAAATAGTATTTTAAAAGTATATAATTAAGTTTTCTTTCCATAAGAATATAATATCATATTTATTGAAAAATAGTGAGTAAAAAATCATATCTATCACTATTTATAATATTTAGAAAATAAAAAATGACAATTAAATTAAATAACATTTAAGAATAGTTAGAACTATTCAATAATTGATTAAAATATCCACAATATTTTATTTTCTATTTCATAAAACTTATTTTAAAAAAGAAACACAAAATTTAAATTTTGATTAAAGTAAATTATTTCGAATTAAAAAATACATAAATATAAAGATCATTTCTTAGATAACAAATATTTTTTGAAATTTTAAAATAATAATAAAAAATATTATATATAAAATAATATTAAAAATAATTCAAAAATATTCAAAAATTATTGATATATATATTACTTTCACATTTTAATTTTAATTTTCTATTTCATAACACTGACTTAAAAAAATAGTTAACTTTTTAATAAAAAACACTTCTTAAATAATAAATATTTTTTTAAATTAAAATTGCAATTCATTAAAAATTCCATCAAACTTACTTCAAAAAATATGCTCATCGCGGATGAAAATAATTCATTAATGATGGAAATCATAAATAAAATCCGTGTAACCGAATGCGAAAACGGAAACAATACAAAAGTTATGGTAAAGGAAAAGATGTGAGTTAAGGGGGGCCCACATGACTACTACCTAAGCGTTGTCAGTGCTTAGTGTGTGACGTTTAAGCCCGGCC